>CM042235.1:19230558-19265558 GCA_023566465.1 Cottus gobio
GGAGGGGTGTGTGTGTGTGTGTGTGTTCATCATAAACTGTTTGTAAGATCTGTGCTTTTAGGGCATATGAGATATGCTCTGAATTTGGAATTCATCATTAGTATGAGATTTGAGAATAGGAACTTAGAATACTGAAGAATTTTAAAACTGGAATTTTGGGCTGTCGTTCATAAATATACAGTTATGTACTATACTGTATCTGTTATAGTGATGACATTGGACCATTGGCACAAAGGCAGTTACCGAAATGTCACTGAGCTGCGTTCAAGATTCCACACTAACATGTTATAGTTTGCTAAAATAGGATGTCAGATTATACGACCACCGGTACAGGAACTGCATACTTTCTGCTGAAATATTCAGTAAACAATGGACACTGCTGGCATGATGCAATGCGGCCGAGACAACAACGTTCATAACATTTGACTTTGCTGGGCATTACAATATTGTTTTTACATCTTCAGACTCTATGGTCTCCAAAACATCCCCCTACAAAGAATGTTCCTCCCCGAGCCCTTTAAGGACTTGTTGTCCACGTTTGCTTCAGATTCAGAGTTCACTTTTGACTTTTGAAACGTTGACATACGTTCACTCGCCGGTCAGGAGCTTTGGGCTGCGTCTCATTTGTTGTTTAGCCTCCATCCATTCAGCTCGTGATCGACAAAACAACACGTCAATGATGGCACGTGAGCTCATCGCTGCAGAGGAGATGCATGTTGGGATGTGGTGACAGCCTCAGCTTTGTTCTGCCACACACACACGTCACACACAAGACTCTCACCTGTACTGCTCTCCTTTCTCTGTCTCACACACACACACACACACACACACGCAGTGTATCCATGCTAAGATGGGAGCCTCTCGTTCATGTGTAGAAGTAGAGGGGGTCGTTCAGAGGGCAGAAACACACAGGCAGTCTCGCGTCTGCCCTTCACTTAAACCCTCACTCCCTCTCTCTCCCTTTCTCTCTCTCTCTCTCTCTCACACACACACACACACACACACACCTCCTCTCCTCTCTTTCCCCTCTGCCCTCAACTTAAACCTTCACCCCAATCTTACCCCAGCCCTCCACGTAGCCTTAACCCCCACCCGACATCCAACGCCCACTGCCCCATTACCTCTCCTTAGCCATATCAGCCACGCATTCACCCACCCACCCCCACCACACACACACACACACGCACGCACGCACGCACGCACGCACGCACACGCGCACACACGCGCACACGCGCACACACACACACACGCACACGCGCACACGCGCACACACACACACACACACACACACACACACACACACACACACACACACACACACACACACACACACAGAGCAAGCCATTCCATTGGTAAATTCTGCATGCATCTCCTCTAATCTCCCCTTCCACAGTTTTACTCTCCAGTTACAAATTGCAAAGAGTAGAAATTGGTCCTTAAAATAAATATATACAATTCAAACATCTGGGTATTCAATTATTAACTTGTCTTTTTAAATGCAATTGCTGGGGTTACTCAAAGGTGGACTTCGGGGCAAGCTTGAGAGATTTCTCACAGTTCATTCCACCAGAGGTATGATGAAGGTGACAGAAGCACCTCAGGCTGTCTCCCAGTCCAAACTGGATCCCGGTCCACCTCGACTGGTGGGCAAACCTGCACCGGGAGCTAAAGGCCTTCAGGTGCACAGACAGCAGAGAAGGATGCTAAGCATGTGTGGAGACACACAAGATATATATTTCCAGTTCTTCTTCTTCTTCTTCCTTGATAATACGTGTGTGGCCAATAGTGCCTCCTTCTGGCCAAACTAACCAAGCAAGTTTATTCACTACAAAACCAAAGTTTGCTTAACATTTGCTTGACAGTTGAATAGCAATGTGGCTATACATATGTGGCTATAATACATATGATAATCTGCTTCTCAAACTGGAGTTGAAAAGAAGCCCAGGTTAAACTTTACATGGTACTAAACATGAATTTGGTCTCTGTAGCTACAGTAAGTTACCGGTTCATGACAACGGTGTGGAGGGAGACAATGAATAATAATTGAGGCGGTGGATGCTTTGAGTGACACCACAGCATTGTTCAGCATCCGGTTCTACCAAAAGACAAGAGGGGCTTTTAACTCTTTCCAGTAAGCTCATTGTTTTCAGCCGGTTTTTCTCAAGCCAGAATTAGCATCCCAACCGTTAGCTGCTAACAGTAGCTTGGTAAGGACCCTGCTGGGCCTCGCTCCTCTTCAGCTCCACCCTCCCGTCCAAATATGGTCATTAGTGGTTCCAAAAATACAAGAAGAAGAACAGAGGGGAAATATATGTATAATAAAAAAAGACAAAAAAGATAGACATACAATCATAACAATAATGCTAATAATAATAATAACAACAACTGTCGTGATTGTAACAATAATGTCTGAAAACATAACAATGATATTATGAATGAATAAACAACAATACTATAGCACTAATAATCCCAAAAATAATCCATTGCTCACGTGTTGAAGCAAAACACTGTCCATGCACTTTGGGGATTCCTTTTTTTTGTTTTGGTTCTGTTTAAAACAAGAGAGGCTCCAACACGTTAAGTAATTCGTTTAACCGGATCAGTGTTCACACTTGGAGGGACATCCCCTCTGGTTCCGGGTCTGATCTTTGACCTTTGCTTCTCCGAGACCTTCCCAGCTGAAGCCACAGAGGGATCTGAGCAGCTCCACTGCAGCAGTGAGGGACGGCGTGCCTTGCTCAAAGGCACTTCATGAGGGAGGGGCTACACTTTCACTCCCCTCCCCCCGGGCCCTCTCTCCTCCCCCTTTAGAACAGTGCTGCCCCCTACTGGAGACTGCCCTCTGTCCTCGAGGCCTCGTTACTGCAGCTATTGCTCACAGTGAGCCACAGTTATGCACAGTTGACAGCAGCACATGTGGGGCTCCGTGGCGGACTCGTCCCGCTTGTTCCTGACTCTGCTCGAGCCTCAGACGGGGAGGAGCAGCGGGAAGCTGCCTGCTGTCGACACGGACAATTTATGACGCCTCGTCTCACTTTGAAGAGCGGCTCCTGTTTGTACACACGGACCACTGCAACCAGAGACACACACACACACACACACACACACACACACACACACACACACACACACACACACACACACACATACACACCCCCTCACACAAGCACACACACACACACCCCCTCACACAAGCACACACACACACACACACATACACACCCCCTCACACAAGCGCACACACACACACACACACACACACACATACACACCCCCTCACACAAGCACACACACACACACACACACACACACACACTCACAGAGGGCATCTATGTTGGGAGAAATTCATATAGACTCATAGAGTCATCGGTCAACAAACACGCGCTATTGTTATGGCAATGGTCCAGTTTAAAATACTGACCAAATATCAATGACTACCATTCATTATACAGTGTGTGTGTGTGTGTGTGTGTGTGTGTGTGTGTGTGTGCATGTGCAAATGTGTGAGGGGGTGTGTTTGTGTGTGTGTGTGTATGTGTGTGTGTGTGTGCAGAGTTTTATTGCAAGTGACCTATGGCTGAACCCTGAAGACACTTCCTCTAGCTGTACTTTGACAGAACGAGCACACACACACACACACACACACACACACACGCACGCACACACACACACACACACACACACACACACACACACACACACACACACACACACACACACACACACACACACACACACACACACACACACACACACACACACACACACACACGCACACCTGAGTTGTTGTAGTTTGAAAACAAGCAGTCGGCAAATAATGATTCTGTTAAATAGCCATTAACACTGAGAGGTAGAAAGGTCAAGAATAATAGAGAGATACTGAGATACTGAGACAGCGAAGAAAAGAGAAAGACGGAAGGAAAGAAAGAAAGAAATGCTGTGGACAAGAGAGAAAGAGAAAACAAAGACCGAGAGTAGGAATTAGAGAAAGAGAGAGAGAGAGTGACCTCTGTCTGAACTCACTGGTGAACTTCTGCCTCAGTGTACTCCAGTTAACCTGTCACACACACACACACACGCACACACACACACGCACACACACACACACACACACGCACACACAGTGCCAGGAGGCACAGTTTCAGCTCATATAATGGAGTGCAGGAGGATAATATGTGTGTTTCCAGTTCAGCTTTGGAAGTATGAATGGGAGCTGATCCCAGCATTAGTCATGTCAACACTGGCTCCTGTCTCTCTCTCACACGCACACACACACACAGACACGTGCACATGCACATGCACGAGCATGCATATACACAACAGCTTCACAGCAGAGAGAAAACATGCAATGAGGCAGAAGCGCAGGCCGGGCGTCCCTCACTGTCTGCTGAAGGATGTCACTGAACTCAGTTTATTGAAGACGAGCATCTCTTTGAAGAAGGTTCATCATGAGTGGAAACCAAGTCCTGCTGAATAAAGACGTCTGCTCGCTTGACCTGTGGTGTCGGGTCAGAAGCAGCAGTAACATTTATTCTGGCCTGGGGCCCCAAAAGATTCACCATGATGTTTAGATATGAGAAGTATTGTTGTTGTTACTCACTGCACTCCAAGATAAGCAACTCTGGCCCTCGCAGTCTGTCACACTCGACCATTAAGCAGGTGACGTCAGTAAGTCCTTAGGGGTTCAGGGTTTGAGGCCTTAGGGGGGACGCTGGCATTGGGCCTAAAGTAGTCTCGAAACCCGCGCACATTGAAGCCAGGCGCGTGCACGTGAAACGACCGCACAGAACAGCATCGGAAAACTGAAAAAAAAAAAAAAAAAAACTCTTCCCCAAGGGGCACCTCTGCTCCGCGTGCACAAACGGGGCCTCGCGAGCAGTTTTTCCCGCTACCACGGTTATAACGCAGAGCTTTGCATTAAATAGTGGAGGTATTTACCCGTTTTATGCAGCAACCCTGTACCGTTAATGTAGGTACAGGGTTGCTGCATAAAACGTTACAATACTATTGAAAAGCAGTTCACCTGTCCAGCACCCAGGAGGTGCGGGGATAGTAAGCTGCGGCAGAGCCCTTGTTTGATTTCCCACAATTCCTTGTGTACACTTTTTTATTTTGTCACTTTTCACACCCGAAAACCTGCTCAGCATCAGTATGTAGTCACTTTGGATTTCGGGCGCAAAACTGAACACGTAACAATGTAAAAGATTGGTGGTGTCCTCCAATTTATCGGCTGAGGAAGGTTGCTTTGATTGGTTGCACTGGCTGTCAATCACGGCAAGATCACCACCAAACATTACATGTCTGATTTAACTCAAGTTCATTTGATTCTCCTCGAGCCTGGTTTGAGGAAGGTTAGTCTTCACAGCGAACATAAGTAACACGACTCAACACCGCCACCTAGTGGCGACAACCACACAGTGCAACTCACCTGAACACATCCAAATCATGCCATTCACCTTTATTCAACCAAGCTCTCCCCCATTTACTTTACACTATTTTTATGATTGAGCATTGCCTGTATTCACATTTTATTTTCACTAAATTAGCTGGATAGATGTGCTTTTCATATTCACTTGCTTGTTTAGTGACCCTGACAAAAAAGTTATAGCCCAAAATACATTAATTTTATGTGATGAGCAACATTTCCCTTCTTTAATGTATTGACAGTATGTGTGCTTACATTTGATATGGGACAAAACAAAATGATGATACAGTATATTACTGTGCAACAGGAAATATCTTTGGTTTTCTCTTGCTGTGGTTATGATTTGAGGATTTTTTCCATGACTGCATTCATGAGGCAAAAAGGTTCTTGTTAGTGTCGACGGCCATAGTACTCATGAAACACCAAAGTAAAGCCGTGGTTTCTAGTGCCTTCCTCTCCATATTCATTAATAACAGCACCAAGCACCAGCAACATTTGATAAATCCATTTTAATGGAAAATGTAAAACCCTTTTGAACTTCAATGTACAAAGCATGTAACACTTGCACTTTAAAATTTGAAATTGAAGCAAGCCATGTTTTAAAAAAATACTTCAGTGAATGTATATATATGTATATATTTACATATTATAGTAAACATTTTCATTTATCTTTTAACTTCAAAAGTTCACAATAGTAAATCTTAACTAAACAAATAACAGGACAAGTCATTATTTTCTTAAATAAATTACATCTTATCTGTAAATGTCTCTTTTACAGCAAATACTTTTTCCCCCCCATAAAATGCTGAAGTGTATAAGCCATTTTGTTCTGTCTTTACATAATACAACTTTACACAGTCTTTACAATAGTTTGGCAGTTCATTTAAAAAAAATGTATTTATGGCATGAGGACTGTAGAGCATCAACATTTCCCAAAGTTACAGGCATTAGCTGGTGTGTGTGTGTGTGTGTGTGCATGCGTGTGTGTGTGTCTGTGTGCGTGTCTGTGTGTGTCCTCCATCACAGTAGAGCCGTATTACAACTGAAAACCACATACTGAAGAAACAAACAAAAATAAAACTGTACAAGTCACATTTACATGAATGCTTTTTTGTCTAATTAACATTGCGTATCATACAGCTACAAAATAAATACATGTTCACAGAGGAAAACAAATGAAGAACAAAACAGCAACGGACAGATAGAACTAGAAGGAAAAAAGGGACAAAGACAGACAGACTACAGACGGAACAACAAACGAGGGAGCAGCACAGCTTGCTGCTTGAAACATCTGAGATTTACGTTTTGCATTTTCTTTTTTCCCTCTCCCGATCATTTTTATTTTTTCCTCTCCATTGTTTTTTTGTTGGAACAGCAGAGATGCCGGTTTGGATCCTGCTGCTGCTTGCTGCTGGTGATGCTGTCCTAATCAGCCACATCTTCTCTCCAAGACGTCCTGTTGGCTGCTGCTACAGACGGGGATTGAACCTCTGAGGCGGGGAGCTCGTCGCCTCCATTGGCGCCGCCGCTGCCTCCCTCCGACCTGTGAACTTCATCCGACAGGACAGCCTGAGTCTCTATGGAAACGCCAACAGTCACACTAAAGAGTTTCTGTGGAGGCTCGTAGTGCCGTGTCACTCCAGCATAGTGGCTTTTTATAAGGCTTCCTAACCTGCATGCTGTCCTCCGTTTCCCAGAATCCCGCTGTCCTCCCTGTGAGTGTGTGAAACACAGAGGCGTGTGGTGGCTGAGGTTTAATCCGGCGGCCCGGTGGCCCCTCCGGTCTCGTGCTCGTCTCCTCCTTTTGGCACTGAAGGTTTGGGCCGTGCCTCTCACTGGCCACCTGGAGGCAATGTGGTGCGGTGGGATGTCCCCGCAGACCACGTGACCGGCTCAGAGCGCAGGGGGAACGAGGTGCCGGCGGGAGTCGGGTCCCTCTCTGGAAGGCGTGGACGAGGCTCAGGGGGTGTCATGAGTTCTCTTCCTGGTCGTCTTCCTCGGAGCCACTCCTCTTCAGGGAGTTCACTGCCTCCTTCACACAGTGGTACAGGATGTTCTTCACCTGAGGAAGAGGAAGAGTTGTCACAGATGCACTGATTTCACAGTTTCTATCACTATGTTCTACCGCTTAAACCCGGAACTGAAAACTACGCGCTGTACCTGAAGTGTTGAACTGCACATGCAGAGTTACCGTTGAAAGGGTACTGTTCCCAAGTCAGTCCTAAACACTTCCTGTTCACACTGGCCTTTAGGCATCACACACAGCCAGTGACAGTGACACAGTGTGAGAATGTCATCAAAGGTTTGCAACAGCTCTGCCAGGTCGGCATTGTTTTGTGTTATAGACTTGATGTCAAATAGATTCTTTTTATAATAATGTTTTGTAGTTATCTTTTAAATAGTTTTAGCAGGTTACTCAAATGATGATTTTGAAAACCTTCTAGAGACTTTAGAAATGAATTGGCCTAGTTACAAAAAGTCAGAGCGTGGCCGACCAAGCACCTTCGTGTGATGATTTCTGGTGCGTGTGCCTGGTGCCCACTTCCCTACGGCGAGTATGAATGGTGGAGTGGATTCAGAGACTCTGGTTAGTCCGAATTGTTTGACGAGTGCATTCACCGGCTTCAGTTACAGCGTCAGAGATCTCGGCGACATAACCTGGTGAACATATTGTTCTTCTAGCCCAAACACACTGAGCACTAAGCGTCTACACTGCTTTGCTCCATCGACTGTAGTAACACTGACTATGGAGAAGTAGCTCATACAACCACACTTCAAAACACCTGAACTATCCCTTTAAGCTGCACAGCCAAAACCCCACTAACAATGTCAATGTGAGAGGAACTCTTGTGAAGCGCATCAGTTTGTCGTGTTAAATGACGGCAGGTCACCTGTAGTTTATCCTCGTAGTTGACCTCCTCTTTACTGGGCCGCAGCTCCTGGGTCAGCTGGAAGGAGTTGGCCACGTGCTCCGGAGACACAAAGTCGTTGATGACCTGGACACAGCTGTGGAGGTTCTGGACCTGACGGGGGGGATGGAGAGAGAAAACGTGAGGACACGTTCACTGACCCGCGGGGCTCAGAGAACCGGACACTTGTTGAGCTACAACATTGTGAGGTTATGAAAACATCCATTTATCATAAAAGAATATATATAATAGGAATCTATATTTTGTCCCATGAAAAGACCAGGGTTAGGGGGTTGTGATAGCCCGTCTCTCGGTACCGCCCTATGCAGTCTGTGAGTCTGTAAGCCCATTGGTCCCTACCGAAGATGTAAATCTTTAAAAAAAACACTCCTCACAACTATGTTGATTTATTTTTTATGAAATAAAACGTTAAAAAGGCTCAATAAGGTCCTAAAACAGCCGGTCACTTCAGATTCCAACCAACGCTACTCAAACAGGAGGAGTGTGAATGTTCCGTATACCTGGTGCATGGCCCCTGCTGGTATGAGGACAGAGTCCCCCAGGAACTGAACCACAGTCCAGCCCTGGACTCCGTGCTCATCCAGCAGCCGCTGACGCTGCTTCCTGCTCAGGTACGAGCCCTGCTCTCTGATTGGGTCCTGGTCCGCCATTGAGTCCGATCCCTGCTCCTTACAGAGCCGAGGCGGTGGGGGGGAGAGAGAGGCGGTGGTGAGCTGGACTTCGCTACATGTGCATTTTAAAAACAGTTATTGGTTATCTTTATGGGAGTGCTGACCTTGTGCAGGAACTCTCTGACTTTGTCCATGTCTTTGTTGAGGTAGATGTGCCACAGAGCCCCCGGGGTCTCGCTGGAGTCCTTGAGCCTCCTTCGGACCCCCTCGTCCAGATCCTCCTCCTCCAGACGCTTCAGAACTCCTGCACACACACACACACACACACACACACACACACACACACACACACACACACACACACACACACACACACACACACACACACACACACACACACACACACACACACACACACACACACACACACACACACACAGTTTCTGAGGCTGCACTGAAGTAATTGATTTTCTTCTTTTTTTTAAACAATTGTTTACTATTTCACATCCATCCAACACTCCCTCGAGCTTAACAACGGCGTGATACGTAGAAAAGACCCTGATAAAAGCCTGAATAAATGACTGAACTGGGTATATTTATTCTATATTGATTCTTAAAATATTGTTCATACATTCTGAATGCAAAAGAGTGGGGAGGCCCACATTTAATGTTCAGCATTTACTTCCCATGATGCAGCAGTCCCAATGAGTGGTGACAGCGGTACTTAGCTGCATGTTGCTAACAGCATTGCCTCTGGAGGCTCCGGTTTAGAATTAGCGTTCTGACACCTTTCTTCATCTCGTTATTGATCCTCTCTCTCCAGTATTCAGCCCACCCGGTCCATACGTCGGCCACTTAACGGACTCTAGGAAGCCTTACCAGTTTTGGACAGGACTCCGTTGCCTTTCGCCACTCCTACGTAGACCAGAATGGAGACGACATCGGAGACTTCCACGTGGAGGTTGGCGGTCCCAAAGTCCTGGTCCTGAGACGCAGCTACACCTGCAGGGAGCCAAACAAGTGCTTCATAAGAACAAGGGCAGAGAGGGATCCTAGAACATGTCCAGGACCTGAACATGTACTCTTTGGTACATGTTCTACACACATGAATTTGAGCTGTAAATGCGCAGAATGATCATTCAACGGGTCAAACCCAGGATCCAGGTGTTTGTCAGGTGTAAATGTATCGGTTAACTAGGGCAGGTCTACGAGCTCTTCCAACTTAATCTCATCTTCTGAGCTCTGAGACTATCGAATCTATTCCTGCAGTTAGACCAGTGCTGCTGTTCATGTCCGTACCGTAGGCACAGCACAGTCTGGGCCCCAGATCGGGCCGGACGAAGAAAGATGGCAGGTGGGAGGCCAGGTTGAGGTTGCCCTCTGGATCCGAGTACTCTGGCAGCGGCAGGTTCTTCATCAAGTCATCATATCTGCAAAGAAAACACCTCTTTCAGATGGGCTCACAATCACTTCTCCAGACCCGTTCACATGAAATGCATTATCATTATCAGCAAATTAGAAGTTGGCATTTATGCTTTTGGTTGGAAAGCTTGAGATTCAACACCACAAGGGGTTAGGTCACTTTAGTATTCTTTAATCTTTAACCCTATTTTCAAGTTTTTGTGTCTTAATGATCAATTTTACTTATTTTTGACACTTAGAACAATCTGATCCCGTCAGGGACAAAAACAACAACCCTCGACGGTGAGGAGTCGCCCCGAGCAATTACATTGCAGCTTGTTTAGCGGCTGCTGTCTGCGGCGCTCGCCCTCAATACTGGACCCCAAGAACAAGGGAGAGAAGGTTCCAGGGCGGAGCTGTTCTTGAAGTGTTTGCGTACCTGGATGGCATGAGGGCCATGAACTCCTCCCCAGACGGCCAGTCCTTCAGTCTGTAGACCATCGGCTCTCCATCCTTGGACTTGGGCCGCTCTGAACACGTAAGAAGACTTTAGTTAGTCACTGATTCCTGGTTTGTGGGGACATCATCTCAGCAGCTATCTAATCGATCAAACAACTCACTGGTGATGTCCTCAAATCCATCCCAGAACTCCTTGATCCCGGAGTTGGACACCACCTGGTCTTTACAGTTGAGGAGGTCTCCCTGATGGTCTGCAAACTCCTGGTTGAAGGAGTCAGCTTTCCACAGGCCGCCGTTGAGCCGCTTATGGATCCCTGACACCAACACGGGCTGGACAAACACACACAAACACATATATGTTGTTATCACTCGTGACCTTTAACACGGTCAACTGTTACTATGACGACTGCTACTGCTGCTGCTGGTAGTAGGACCGATGAGTACCTGTCCTTGTCTCCAGCACTCTCTGAACAGCCTCCAGTTGTTCTGGTTGCGGTGATCTTTGAGCCACAGTAGCCGTCTGTTGTTTAACCAGCAGTGGGGAATATCTGGATACTGATTGGTCGATTCCTCCGGCACTGCCGCAGTAACGTGCACCAACTTCTTCCTGTCTGGCTTGGCGTCCTCAGTGATAGCAGTGGCAGGGATACAGTTGTTGTTGTTGTTCAAGATGATGGGCTCGTGCTTGATTGAGAGTTTGGTGGTGATGCTCTGGCGGCTGGCGGGGATTTTGTTCTCAACTACAGAGGCAATGATGTCGTCAAGGATATTGGGCATGGTCCTCCCACCTTTTCCAGTCTACAGATGGAGAGGAAAAACAACATTTAAATATTTTAAAACAATTTAATTATAAAAAGTGTATGTGTATTGACACGACCAGGCAGTAGAGCAGACGAGTGCACTCATTCCCAAACTTATCCTGGGTGACATCAGACAGGTGACGTGTGTGTACCTGTGACGCAGTAGAGTAGACCGGAGCAAAGGCGATTCCTGCGTCGGTGGAGCCCAGCTTCAGCTTCCCTGCTGTGGTGGTGAGCAGGTCTCTGAGTGTGGAGCCCTGCTCCGTACTGTTGGCCACCAGGGACGTGGTTTTACACTGCTGCAGGACCTCCAGGCTGTCCCCCACCTTGTCTTCCTTCACTGATTTACCCAGCAGCACCGACTTGTTTTCTGTGAGCGAAAGAGGAGGAGGTTACTGACATCTGGAGGTAAAGTGTACTTAAAGACTTCATGAGGGAACGAGGTAACCTAGATGGAGCCATGGAGGGCATCAAATAGCTCCATTCCCCTCACCTTTCTTTTCCTCCCTGGACTTTTGCTCGGCCAGGTCCGCCAGGAAGTGCAGAGGCGACTGGGACTCGGGCGGAGTGGCGGCAGTACTTCCTGCGTCGCTGCCTGGACTGCTCCCCCCACCGCCTCCTCCGTTGGTCTCCACCTTGGTTCCTCCTTGGTCGGAGTTCTGCTGAGAGCCCGGCTCGGCCTTCACCAGAGACAGTTTGTTGCTGTGGTTCAGGACGTTCTGCAGGACCTGGCAGAGACAGAGCGAGGGTTACTCACGAGCTCAAACTGACTTGAGATCTTTTGTAAAAGAAAGTCAGAGGGAGACGAGGAAAATCTACCCTGCAACATGTATGACTCCAACTCACAAACACACATACTTATAATGCATTATACTCTGCTTATGGCACCGTTTAAGTATAGTTATAAGCGGGGAAAAGTGGGAAAGTGTGTTGTTTTTACTGAAAGCAAACAAAGAGCACTTAGAGTAGCGTATAATCACATTATAATTCATTTAAAGTGATATACTGCTTTATAATGACACAAATATTATAACGTATTACAACTATGGAAATTATTATACCCTATTAAAAAAACTTGACAATCAATTATAAATTATTTACGTTACTTTTCCTTATAAGTCATCATAAAATGCTTTATTATGATGCTATTCCTGTATGATTGTACGATGTGTGATTCCAGCCGTACCTGTGAGACTCCGTTGGTGGCTGGTAGTTTGGTGAGGAGGTTCTGCTTGTTGGTGCAGGGACAGTGGGGTTTGAGGTTGTGTTTTTCTCTCAGCGAGTGCATGGAAGCCACCAGTTCTGTCAGCACTGAAACGTTGAAAGAAAAACAAGATGCAGCAGAATTGAAACACTTAAAATGGAACAGGATCCGGTCGGGTCGGGTGTGGTGGTTATTGCATTATTCAGCATAGAGTGTGGACCGTACCTGTGCCAGGTATGATCTGTGTGGGCATCAGGTGTTTGTGGTCGTGGGGTTGGCCTTTCACACACTTCAGCCAGCCATAGAGCTCCTTATCTGATCACACAGAGAGAGACGCAGGTCAGCCGCTGGACTGATACCATGATGACCATAACAACACGACATAACAACCATCTTACCTAAACAAAGTTACTTCAGGAACGGTTATGCAGTAAATTGTACTTTATTTGTACTATACTGTTATATTGTTTATTTTGGACTGTTGCACGCCGCAAACAAGTCAGTAACACAACTCAGATTGTATATTTGGATTTGCTAGGGATGTTGGTTCATTTTATTTTTGATATAAACGGCACTTTTCTTTTACTCTGGCGCTCCATTAACTAAATGAGCTTTGGAGCCTCATTTCAAAGCGCCTAATCCATTTAGAGCTGCAGACATTTGAATGTCTTGGCTTTGCCAATGTTTACTGCTGCATTGAGCCAGCGCTAAAGGTGTTCCTATCGACTGCATCAGCAGATGTTCATTATAAATAGTTTAACTGGAGATCTTTATAAAGGCCCGATCACAAGAGCTGATCAGATGACGCATCAATTCTGAATTTAAAATGTTTCCAATAGTCATTTGTCTGCTTTCTCATCGGCTCAGAGAGCCATACGGCCTCCTTTCAGTGGCCATGTTAGCTTCACATATAGCCTGTAATTGTAACCATCTAGTGGTGAGGCTGCACATTGCATCCAACCGAACAGCCCTCCTATTCCAAACGACTCTGAGAACTACGGTGGCCTTCAGGTGACGTAAAAACATGAAAGACTCTCTCATGTGCCAGCGATTGATTTGTCCTGGGCTACCATAGAAACACGTAGTCCCCATAGTCCATAGCTCCCTATGTAGATATGAAGGGCTCCTTCTCAGTAATAGAAACACTAAAGAAAACATACTTCTTACTTGTTATGTGTCACTGCCACCTGTTTGTCCAGGACCAAAAACCTTGGAACTTAGACCAAGCTAGTATGTATAAAAAAGAAGCACAAAAAGTCTAAAGAAGTACGACTTGATATTTTAGACGCGCTGTATGACCTTTGAGGCTCCCTTTAACGTTTCACCCTCACTCGACCGGTAGCAGTGAGTCCCTGTGATACGAGTGCATGCAGGGATCCCTGTACAGCTTGCTTGTCTGTCCAAGCACACACACAACTGACCTTTGGAGCTCCTCCTCTCCTTTGCCTTGTAGCAGTCCAAGCAGACAACAAAGCCACACTTCTGACAGACCCAGTGGATGTTGAAGAGCGTCGCCTCGCAGGCGTCACACATCTCCCTCACCCCCCTCACCGCTCGCTTCCACGCTAACTTGGCTGAAATGCACACAAAACAGGATAAGTATTATTATTTTAAACGTGGTCGTGGTTATTGAATTCAAGTCATTTTGAAACGACAGCTCACCATCCTTTTTGACCCAGGTGGCGGCGGTGTTCTCGGTCACAACCATCTGACAGAACTTGTCTCCTATGAAGCTGAGGATGTACTTGGCTGTGGTTTGGTCCAGTTGGCTCTCCTCCATCAGCCCGGGGACCCACAGGGACAGGGCTTCGTCGTCAAACTGGTCCGGATTGGAGAAGCCATCCATCCGAAGGACTCCGTTTTTACTGTAGGACAGCCTGGATGGGAGGAAACGGGTTAATAGCACACAGTTGATCCAGTAAAGATCAAAGTATGACATGAAGATGCGAGTAGCAGGACAACAGCACACTAATGCTTTACCTATTTAATTTCATTGCATCCATTTTAGTGCTAAACACAGCCCTTACTCCTGCAGCATATTCAAAAGATGCAGCTGCAAATATTAATATTGCACTACAAGCATGCGGTTCATCCTGATGGATCTGTGTATTTCCATGCCGTTTGTAATACCTTCCTATGCTGAGCGGATGTAAAAATGTATACATATATATTATATTAATACGTAATCCTCATAAGTAAACCCCCCCCCATGTTTTCAAACAGGAGGGCAACGATTTACTGCCAGTGCGTCAGAATGGGAAGCCGTCTGTGCTGTCCTTAAACGACCCAGTCAGCTCAGGTGAATATTTATGGCTCAGACAGGGAGGAGGTGGGATAGAGTGAGGGAGAAGCGGGGATGCAGAGAAGGGGAGGGGGAGACAGAGAGAGAGAGAGAGAGAGAGAGAGAGAGAGAGAGGCAGAGTGGATTGCAGCAGCAGCAGTTCTGCAGAGAGGAAAAGATTATAGAGCAGAAAATCCTCTTTGGCAGATTTACCCTGTTAGACCCCAGACTGCAGCTGCTGCTTATCCAACTCATGTGTGTGTGTGTGTGTGTGTGTGTGTGTGTAATGTGCGTGTGAGAGAGAGAGAGGAACACAATCAGAAGCAGTACATACTGCACGTGCCGTATGATGAATAATCTATGCGTTGTAGCTAGGGCAGGGTTTTTGATAAAAACAGGGCATCCTTCCTCTCTCCTCTCTCTCCTCTCTCCTCCTCTCCATCTGTGTTATTCCTGCATGCTTCAGAGAAAACTGCAGTGAGGGTACAATGCATCATGGAGCACTTGTTTGTTGCGTGAGGGCAAGAAGGGAGCAAAGCATCTCCAGACGTGTTTGAGGGGGGGTTGGGGGGCTTATTACAGCTGCAACAGCTACGCCCTGTTGGGTTTCATGATCCCACAGGATCTTTAGGGAACAATCTATGTCGGATTGATGGGTGCATTTGGAAGTGCAGTCGCGTCCAGGAAAGCAGAGGAAAAGCTTGTAAAAAAAGACATCAGGGAAAGAAAAAAGAAAAGCGAGTTACCGTCTGAAATAGTAGAAGCGGCAGAAGACGGGGGAATGCGTCGGCTCCTCCCCCTTCTTGCTGCGGACCACCCTGCACTCCCGACACTTCTGCAGGTTGGGCCCGATTTCGGCACACGAGTCGTCCTGCAGGAACGACTCCCCCGTCTGCTTCAGCTTCTTCACCTTCCTCCAGTCCTTCAGGACGGAGCGGGGGATCCCATCTGAGGAGAGTGGCCCTGGTTAGAGTCACTGACAGTGCCTGCATTTCCTCCTGATCAGTAACTGTAAACTGTCCTCTAAACGGTCAACATCAGGGCTCGTGAAAGCACCTTTAGAAAATGGAACAGTTCAACAACGCTTTCTACACATGGTGTGATCGTTGTGGAAAAGTTGTCTCGTCTCGCCACAGCAGGTGGCACAGGACAGATGGAGAGGTGATGAAATACATTTTTGAAATCCAGAAATACTGAGCAAGAAAAATCTTTCCTCGGAAAATTCTTAAAAGTTAGTAACCTCATAGGGGTAAAAGATGACACATGTCTTATATGTGTAATTGTGGATCATATTTTAAAAAATAACAAAATACAGACGCAAAGCACTAATACGAGCATAAACTAACAAGTATTGTGTGTGTATCAAAGCCCGATATATCTTCTTCCTTTGTGTCAGAAAGCTCCGTTGTTTTCCAAAAACTATTGACCACACTGTTGCACCATGAACACACACACACACACACACACACACACACACACACACACTCGCGTTGTGCTGCCACAAATACTCACTAGAGCACCAGGTGTGGCTCAATCCACCTCTAAAAAAAATAGTCCCCAACAAATGCACTACTTCCTCCTGTTTGTTAAAAACTACACTGATCTGCTGAGAGACTATTACTGAGGTTTCTTACAATTTGAAACAATGCATTTGTAAGCTAATTCCTACAAACTATATTTTGTAGGAAAAAATGGGCTATGGGCTGATAGTAGCCCATAGAGAGACCAATTAACATGCTGCTGGAGTTTCAATGTTGTTACTTAAGAACAAAAGCTCAGCATATTTCCAGCCTGTGTTCACACTGACAATACAATGTATAGAAGACTTACTGGTGCTGGCTAGTTTGAGTTTTGTCTTCTCCCTGGCGGATCGGAAGATGCCATTGGGCTTCAAGTCGTCCTCGTCCTTTTCGTTGTCTCCTTTCCTCCTGGCCATGTCGTTCTGCTTCTTCTTGTAGGTGGGTTTAGGCTGCCGCTTGGCTCGGCCCTCCATCTTGCTCTCACTGGCGTCGGAGTCGTCTCCCCCGCTCTCTGAAGCGGACTCATAGGGCCGCTTGTTCCCTCGCCTTGATGAGGGAGCTGCTTTTCTCTCCTCCCCTCCCCCTGCGGTTGCTCCACCCACCTTCTCCTCCAGCTGCCTCTCTCTCTCCGCTTTGCAGTCTTTGCTCAGCTCCACCTCGGTGGAGGTGGAAGCGCTGAGATTGACTGTGCAGGGTTTGATCATATCTGACATGGCTGCAGTGTTACTTGTGCTGGTGCTGGTGGCGGTGCTGGTGCTGGTGGCGGTGGCGGTGGCGGTGGCGGTGCTGGGCAGTTTCTCTGGTTTAGTACTGGTGGAGGTTGCAGTAGACGTAGTGTTCCTGTCCTCCTCTGAGTGCCGGGTTAACCAGGCTTTCTTCAGCTTGTGGTAGTTGCTGGGCTGCCCGCTGCTCGACGAGGCCGACCCGGAGGTCTGGCCGTTGAGCAGGGGACTGGACTTCCCTGTTGTTGTGCTCCCGCTGGCTGAGCTGCTGATACTGCTGTCGACCGAAGATGACGAGGCTTGGCTGGAGGAGGGTGGAGGGGGCGAGTTGCGAACGGGAGTCTTTTCGACTGAATCCACAGGTAGGAAGCAGTTTCCGGTTGCGACAGATGTGGGCATGATGGAGAAGTTGCTTCTGGACTGGGCTGCAGCCAAGGCTGCTTTGTGCTTCTTAAGGTGAACAAATGAGGACGAGTAAGGCTGACTGCAGCCAGACATGGAGCTGGGTGTCGGGGTGAGGCCTGGACTGGGCTGGGGTGTCACTGCTGGACTAGGGGGAGGCAGAGACCCCCCTGGAGATGTGGTACGTGAGCCTAACCCCTCCTGGTACTCTCCCGGTCCTGAGTGGCTCAGCACCCGGCCGCAAATGCCAGTTTTATGGGCTGAGATTGAGTAGCCCAGCTCAGGGATGGCTGTCCCACTCATACTCTGTATGCCAAAAGCTGATGCGGCTGAAATGGCAGTCCTGCACACAGAGTGCGTGATCCCGGTCGCCATAGTTCCATGCATGCCACGCATAGAAGCATGTTTGTACTGGACACACATGTCGTCCAAGTTCGAGTTGGGTTGGATCACCCTGCCGGCTACAACTTC
This sequence comes from Cottus gobio, assembly GCA_023566465.1. Lineage (NCBI taxonomy): Eukaryota > Metazoa > Chordata > Actinopteri > Perciformes > Cottidae > Cottus > Cottus gobio. The sequence continues at coordinate 19,248,785 of CM042235.1, forward strand.
TCTCACACTCTCTCCTAGTCTAAGACCCTCCCCCTGAAGCTTGGCTGGGTAGAACCTCCCATGGGGGAGCTCATTAGTAATCATAGCACCAGATTTGTTAGCACCAACAAGACTGTCGTACTTGAGAGATGACGACGGACGCACGATGACAGACGCCATCGCGGATTGGGGCTTGCCCCTCGACATCCCCCCTCTGTCCTGAATCATCTCTCCGTGCCTCCACGCGTCTACGGACGATGTCATGATCTCCCCACCGAGGGCTGAGGCCACGGAGGTGATGGCGGCGGTCCCATGACCTTTGACGTCCCTGAGTTCCGGCAGCAGCGTGGGGGGCTTCTGCTGCTCCGCGGAAGTTTTGCTACCGGCTGCCGCTAAGCTAACTGGCTGGATGGGCGTGAGGGTCGGTGGGGACAGGCGTCCGCCGTAACCGGCTCTCTCTCGCTCTCGCTCCCTCTCCTTCTCCCTCTCTCGCTCTGCAGCCTCTTTGCGATCCAGTGCGTGCTGTGTGGGCGGATGGAAGACAGGCGCTCGGTGGAGAGATGGCATTGCCCTGAGCTGCTGCTGTTGCTGCTGCTGTTGCTGTTGCTGTTGCTGCTGCTGCTGCTGCTGCTGTTGCTGCTGCTGTTGTTGCTGCTGCTGCTGCTGCTGCTGTTGTTGCTGTTGCTGCTGCTGCTGCTGTTGTTGGTGGTGATGGTGGTGGTGGTGTTGGTGGTGTTGGTGGTGGTGGTGATGTTGGTTGTGGTGGTTGGGTGCTGTGGACGAAGATGTGGAAGAGGAAGGAGAAATGGCGGGGCTGCGGCGTTCTATCCTGTCCATAGCACCCGTGTGGTGCTGATGTTGATGTTGGACTAGTGTTACTTGCTGGCTGAGCTGCTCGGTGATCTTCCCTGCTAAACCCTCTCCTCCTTCCGGATGGTGCTTGATGAGGGGAGGGGGCTTGGAGAGGGAGGCTTTGGAGCTGTAGCTGCCCAGGGACAGAGCTCCCTGGCTTGGCACAGCGGCCCCGATGCTAGCCACGACCCCTGGAGCTCCGCCGGACACTTTCTCATAGTAAGAGCTGAGCTCCTTGGAGGGGTAGAGTCTCGGAGGCTCGTTCACAACGCTGTTGGACAGCGTGGTGAAGTAGTTACTCTTTTCTGATTGGATGACGTGGGGATGGATGTGGCCGGCCTTGGGGCTCGGGCAGGCAAGACCCGATAACCTGACGGGGAAGGCTGGATCCCTGCACCTCTCCCTGTCCCTGTCCATCCCGGGGTCACCGGAGCGCTGGATCTTGGCGGTGAAGGGAGCAACCTCGATGCTCTCTTTCAGGATTTGACGATTCTCCTCTTTGTATTTACTGGCTCGGTCCGCTGCATCCTGTGCAAGAAAATGCAAACACTTTTAGCAATTTTTTTCTTCAAACAGACAGATTGCAGCACTACACTTGTGTATTATAAGCTGCTTAAAGCTGGTGGAAAGCAGCAGGAAATGAAATGGCTATTTAATATTGTTTAATCAAGTTTTTCACCAAAAACTAAATTTTACAAGATTACATTTGAACACATCATGATAGCCATATTGTTTACCATTGCCCAATACAAATGGATACTAAGTAGAGATTGAGATCAGCATGAAAATCAACACGACCTCTGTTAGCTGTTACTATCTCTGCGCAGAAGAGTCGGTCACTGTGATTACTGTGATACATCTATGTAATAAGAATAGGAATTCTACACAGCTGAACCTGTTGTGTGACACCACTTCAGTACCGACAACAACAACAACGGTGCCTACAATAAAGTCGAGGTGCAGCAGTGTACCTGTGCATTTGCCAGGCGGGCCTTGCAGTGGGGGTCTAGGTAGAGGCGGTGGAGGTGGACGTCTTTCCCCGTGGGGGTTCGACTCCGGTCCGTCTGCTCCTGCTTCAGCTGGGCCAGCGCCAACGTCCTGATCGGGTCCACGAAGCCTTTCTTATCCATGTCTCTGCACACGGACAAGTGAAACGTTCAGCAAGAAGGACAACAGGAAGCTAAAGCGGGACATGGTAGCTCATGAGCGAGTGCATGACAGACAGGTAGTGTATCATGTGGTTTCTGGCTGTTCAGCAGATCTTCAGTGGCCGTGACATAACTAGGCTAATGAGTTTCTAATGCTTTCTCCTTGATGCTTTGTGTATTCACTGGTGTCTAAATAATGGCTGGTGGTTACATAAGGAGAGTGCAGGCAGCTGAATGAACAGCATTCTCTCTCAACTGCTCTCCTGTTGGATTAGTGCCACTTCACTTCGTCTGTCTGACCTGGCATTGCCTGTCTGCTTCTCAGGGCTAACTTAGCTCTCCAGCTCTCTGAACACATCTAGCTTTACAAACGTTGTTCAAATGTAGAAAACAACGATTGTTTGCCTCATCTTTCTTGCTCCGGAGTGCTTCTTCCAACCAGCATTCAGCAAAAAGGAATGCCTGGTGTTTTCACTGACCTCACATGGGGTCGGTGAAAAAAATAAAAATCATGGGACAGCTTCACTGATTAGCCTCTAATGCAGCTGGGCTGGACTGCTATGAAGGCGTGACAATAGATAAACTCCCCTTGACCTAACGCACTTCATTCTATTTCAAGGAGAGCAGATCTTCTTTGGAGTATCTACGAAAAAAAGGAACCTTCAATGCACCACGGAGAGCCTTGCATGTTCCTGGGCTTTCTACTCACTCTTTATGAGCATTCATGCCGGCCTTCGACAGTGGAGGGCTCGCGTGAGCACTGATCTTGATCGTGGGCCGGTGGGGGTCGGCGCTTGCTGGCCGAACAGGAACGTGGCTCAGCAAACCCATAGCGTCACCGGCGCTGCCGGCGGCCTGGTGCAGCCATGGACTGGTTGTGTTCTGCACACGTAACACACAAACAACCAAAACGTGAAACCCACAGAAAACGGGATTGTTTTTACATCGTTATTCCCATTTCCAAGACAGTGTTCCAAACAAAGAGGTTCTCTTCAGCCTGTAGAGATTTGATGTAGAGGTCAGGACAGTAGTGATGAGGGGACTCAGGTGACTCCACCTCCCAGTCAATAAAAGGACAAACTCGATGAGGGCACGGGGAATTTGAAGCAGCCTCTTTGAGCTGAGAACCAAACCGTAGTGATGGTGTTATGTAAGGACAAATCCTGGGCGTCCTTCAGAGACAACAAATCATCAGACACTTTAATGGAAACAAGGGCATTTTCAGATCCACAGCTCGAGGCCCTATGTGCAAATAAAAGTCACTTAAATTGATTACGTTAGTCCATTTGTTTTTAATATAGTTATGTATGTTTCTATTTTTTGACCTTGTGTAAAGCTTATGGAAGCTCTAAGTAATAACTGGGCACAATAGCTGCTCCCTCATCAGAATTTGGGACCGGAGCCTATTTCACGTTTCCTACTGCACAATTCCCCCATAACACACACAAAAGCATACACCTACCCTCCTGAGCGAGCCCTCAGAATTCACACTGATAGGGTTTTCAGGGTGGACCCACTTGGCTGTGGGGGGCAGGTTGAGCCCCGGGGGGTAAGAGGTGGGCGTTCCGTTGGGGTACTGCCAGAGGATGGGGTAAAGACCCAGCCCTGCTGCCCCGCCGTGAGCCTGGGCTAGTAGAGAGGGTGGAGGAGGGCCCTGACCCTGAAAACAAAGACACATATTTTTTGATATCCTGATTGGATCAGCTGGAAGAGGAGCTGCGTATTTATGCGAATTCAGACCTGTAGGAACTGCTGCTGATGAGGCAGGCCGAGGTGGCCCAGCCCGCTGGGGGAGTCAAGCCGGGGGTGGCCCCCGAGGAGGGACGCCGCGGGAGGAGGCATAGCCGGGAGCACCCCGGGGGGTAACAGGTGCGGGTGAGGTAGGGCAGAGGTGTGAGGAGGGGCGAGGAGGTGGGATGCGGCGTGGGGGTGCGATGCGGAGGTGAGGCAGGGGGAGTGAGGGGATGGGGAGTGAAGGGTGTGCAGGTGGGGATGGAGATAGGCTGCCACGTGGTTGGAGGACACGGAGACAGAGACAGAGTTCTCAGCGTCTGAGCGGACCAGCGCTGGGTCCCTGTACACGGTGAAGGTCTCGTTCTTATCGATGATCAGAGGGCTCTTGGTGCTGCTGCTCAAACTGACTCCACCCGACTCTGACCGCGCCGGCACCGGCTTGAAACAGGAATGCGGGGGTTCTGCCGTTTCTATTTTGGCCACCAAGCGGCCTATCGGAGGCGGGGAGGGGTCGGAGTACCTCTGTATTTTATGCTTAGAGACCTCTGGGGAGGTGTTGGGTTTGGGTTTGGAGATGTCCAGCAGGCCCGGGTGGGGCTTAGCCTTGAGAAGGTCAGCTGGATTTGTGTTGGGGTAGGGATGGTGTGGGGTGAGGGGCGTGGTTAGCGCACCTGCAGCACAGAGAGGGGGAGAGGCGATCATGGGGATCAGCTGTGCGGCGCGTGAGGCGGCACAGCTGATCCACATGATCGTGGGATTGCGTGGGCGGGAGGGGAGCTACAAGAGCTCCCAGAGCCACGCAGGCGAGAGAGCTAGGGTGAGCTAGACAGGACAAGATGGCTGTCTGTGAGCGAACAAATAAAGCTGGTAAACGTACAGAACTGGTGTCTGCGTTATGTGTCGAGCCTCATGAGACGCCCGGTAGGGAAGAACCACGCCACAGTGGCGCCCAACGTGGTCTACCGGTGTGGAGGAGGCGACGGCAGGAGGGGCCGGACGACGGGACCGCGACACTAGAGGCGCTGTACGCAGCGTGGTCGGGCGGCGGGGGGCCAGGGTACCCGGAGATCCGGGACGTGGCGCAGGCGGTGCGGGTCCCGCCGGCACCGACGAAGGCGGTGTGGGAGCCGCCGCCGCTGGGCCCGGAGGAAGCCCGGAAGCGGTTCCGCTCGACCCGGCGGGAGCCGGGGGAGTCCCTGGAGGCGTTCGCCAGGAGGCTACGGGAGGTAGCCGGGTGGTGGCTGCAGCCGTCGGGACCGCGAGAGGACTGGGAGGTGACGGGCGAAGTCGCCAAGGAGCAGTTCCTGGACCGGCTGCCGACCCGGATGGCCGAGTGGGTCAGGAGTCACCGCCCGGCGACCCTGATTGGGGCCGTCGCAAGGGCGGAGGACTTCGTGTCGCGGAATCCGGGGGAGCATGGGAGCGACGGCCCGACGGCGGACCGGGACCGGCCGAACCCGGCCGACGGGAAGCGGGCCGAGGGGACGCAGACGGACGCCAACCGCCGGAAGGTCCGGGGGACCCAGACAGACGCCCCAAGGCCGAGGGGAAGGGCCACGCAAACGGCCGGAGCAGCAGCTCCGACCACGGAGGAGACGGCGGCACGGACATCGGCTGCTGGGGCGACGTCGGAGACGGCGGCGCAGACATCGGCGGCTGTGGCGGCTCCGGAGACGACGGAGACGGCGGCGCAGACGTCGGCGGGCGCGCCGGAGACGGCGGAGACGGCGGCGCAGACGTCGGCGGGCGCGCCGGAGACGGCGGAGACGGCGGCGCAGACGTCGGCGGGCGCGCCGGAGACGACGGAGAACGCGGCGCAGACGTCGACGGCCGAGGCGACTCCAGCGACGACGGAAACGGCCGCTCCAGCGACGGTGAGCGCGTCGGCTGGAGCGGCACCGGACCCGGGGACCCGGGGGAGACCGCCGCCGGCGAGACGCCAGGAGGCGGAGCCGAAGCGGCGAGGACGAGCGACGAGAGCGGAGCGAGGGTGCTGGGCGTGCGGACAACGGGGACACCTGCAGCGGCACTGCACAAGGCGGTGCTGGGGCTGCGGGGAACGGGGCCACGTCTGGCGGACCTGTGCGGGGGTGGAGGGGGACCTGGTGAGGCAGGTAGGCCAACCCCGGTACACCTCCCTGAACCCGGAAGCGGCAGCCTGGCCGACACCACCAGACCAGCCGGGCCATAAGAAAGGCGGGGCCCGGGGGTGGGGACGGAATCCGGGCTGGGGCGGCCGCGGAGAGCAGACCCGGCTGCGCCGGGAGGTGGAGAGGATCCGGAGCCAACTCCGAAGGGCCGTGGAGGACGCCCAGAGGGGCAGGACACGGTGGGGCCGGAGACGGGGGGCCGGGCCAGCGGCCTGGGCCCGGGTAGGGGACCAGTGGGCCGGGGCACACTGGGTACCAGTGTGGGGCCCGCAACCTTAACTTTCTCTCTCTCTTGTGTTGCAGGTTGCGGCGTCGGACTGAGGGTGAGAGCCGGTTTGGCCCCGGGAGGGGGCCGGCGGAGAGCGCGAGGAACCTGCCTCCCGGGGCGCTCGATCGCCCTCTGTCCGGGCCATGTCCCGCGCCCGGGCCCCCACGGATGGAGGATGCCAACGCCCGGACCACCCGGTGGCATCTGGCGGAAACGCAGGGTTAATTCCATGGTGGTCCATAGGTCGGGGGTGCAGATGGTCAGGACTGACTCCCGCTCCCGCTCCCAGTGGGAGGGAGAGGGGGGGGAGTTGGTTAGACCGGTGGCTCCCCGGCCTAAGTCGGGCGGTGGGGGTATGTGGGGTGAGGGGCGTGGTTAGCGCACCTGCAGCACAGAGAGGGGGAGAGGCGATCATGGGGATCAGCTGTGCGGCGCGTGAGGCGGCACAGCTGATCCACATGATCGTGGGATTGCGTGGGCGGGAGGGGAGCTACAAGAGCTCCCAGAGCCACGCAGGCGAGAGAGCTAGGGTGAGCTAGACAGGACAAGATGGCTGTCTGTGAGCGAACAAATAAAGCTGGTAAACGTACAGAACTGGTGTCTGCGTTATGTGTCGAGCCTCATGAGACGCCCGGTAGGGAAGAACCACGCCACAGATGGCTCTGAGAGTTGTTGGGATGCTGGGGTTTCTGTTTCAGGGCGTCGAGCTGAGCTGGGTTGGGGCTCATTCTGGATCTGGCTAGTTCAGGGGGAAGGACTGTGTTCATCTTGTGGGGGGGCGCTTGCTGCTGAGGGTGTTTTCTCGTCTCCTCAGACAGAGACGGGCTCTTAATGCTGGGGTGGATGGATGTGTAGTGTTGCTGTTGTGCGTGCTGCTGATGCTGCTGCTGTTGATGATGGAGGTGATGAGGAAGGACAATTTTCTCCTTTTCAACCATCGATGTGACAGGCCTAAAAAAAAAGAAAGAAATGACATGTTTTTCACATATGTACACAGAAAATGACCAATGTTGTTTCACTATCAATGCCTCTTTCACGAGGGAAAATGTAGGAAACGTTCCCTCACGTTCTCTCTAGGTGAAGGAAGGGAGAACTGCTCTCACACAAAAATCAGGAGATGTATTTGCATCACCACAGGAGTTAAAATAAGCAACCATGCTTTAAATAGGGGGAAACCGGGTAACTGACCTGCACATGTATATGCAGATTTAGAGTGTAGGGTTTATACAAATCAAACAGTGCTTTAAGTCCTTTAAATCTTCCTGCGTGCAAAAGAGATGCAAAACTTGCTTTTTGCTCATCAAATTCTTCTACTGTACTAGCATATACTGTCGAAGGCCCGCCCTGTTCTAAGCAAGTGTATGTGCACGTAAAGCGGCCCACCTGGGTCTATATTCAACCGGCTGTATTGGCTTGGATGGACACTGCACAATGTTTGAAATGCTGAAGAAAAAAATACAGAAAGGTGTTTGAACTTTGAGCGATTGGTGACGATATCCACATGGCTGGGCTGTTACAGAAGGCCCACACCAGCAGCCTCTGAACACCAGCAGAATATGTATATCATACTCCTCGCAGCTATAGAGAAGTGTGTAGATTCACAGAAAGTGCGTTCTTTTGCCTTAATAACTAATATTACCGTCAAATAAAACACAAGCCGTCAGGTTGGGAACCCACATGTTGCATTTAGGGTTGTTTGAATTATGACCGGTAAGTCGTACCTTAAAAACAAGTCCATTATCCAACACTATTTGAAGCCTTCTGTTCTCACCTGATGACCTCAGAGGGAGCAAACTCCATCTTGTTGCTTAAGCTCCTGGCTGCTGTTATGCCAGCTCCCATAATGCCTTGCTGCTGCATGGACGGCTCAATATCCAGCCTGCGGCATCCTTCCGATGGCGAGGGAGACGGCGGGACGGGCGGCGAAGAGACGGGAGAGGGGTTGAGGGGGAGGTAAGGGGAGAGGGCCGTGGACTCGGCCTTCTGCGAGGCGAGCAGTGCCGACACGGCCTCGGAGCTCTCCTGGTGCACCGTGGCCTGGGCCTCGTCTGTGATGTCGATCACGCCGCCTCCACTTCCACCGCTGCCGGCGAGGTGGGACAGCGATGGCGTCTGGGATCGAGAAGACGCTTCAAAGAAAAACAACCACATTATAGGATAAGAACACTAAGCTTCCTGATGATCAGCACATGAGTGACAGCTGCCTGTACCTTTCACAGTGCTCTTGCTGCTCTCCACACTGCCGGCCGGGACCGCCTCTGACATCTGAGGCGCCTGTTGCCGTGGAGACTGGGTGATCTGCGTCACCGCCACCAACTCCTCCTCCTCCTTGGTTGACATTTTGCTCGTTTCCTTGACCACGCCCTTCTTGCCGTCGTCTGCTTCCTGAAGCTCCACCCACGGGGACAGACGGCCAATGAGAGAGGAGGAATCGTTCATTTTGGTGCCCTGCATTGGCGGCGGTGGCTGTGGCGGCAGCTCCTTCTCATCCTCCTTTTTGGAAACGCTGTTTTGTTTCACATCACTGGTGCGAGACTTAAGCTCATTCTCAGAGTTCGGCTCCGAGGAGGAGGAAGAGGAGGAGGACGAGGAGGACGAAGACGAGGACGATGAGGAGGAGCAGGAGGAGTGGGCGATCCTCTTGTTGTGCGGGTTTTCTGAGTCGCTGCTCTCTGAAAGGTCAGAGGTCATGTCAGTCTTCAGCCTCTTTAGACCCACCTTCTTCTCATCTTCCTCGCCCTTCCTGCGTTTGTTCACCGCCTGCTTGGCCTTTGACTTGGAGTCTTGAAAATGAAAGAGAAAACAAACGGGTCACTTTTAGACACTCAAACACAGCTTCCATCTTCTCCATCGTGTCTAAAGATGTATTTTAGCCAAACAGAAGATTGAACCATGAGGCCTAAATCACTGGAAGCTGTGGGTATGAGTACTGAACCGCTGACCGTCAGGAAGCATTTGGACCGATTAATGCCGTCAGTTAAAGCTGCAAGATTCAAAATTGGGTTTTGATTGCCTCTCAACAGCTCTCAACATGTTAGCTGGCGGCTCTTAGCCATCGTACTCACATATATGCACATAGAAAACGATCTAGTGGTAAAGAATACGTTCTGTGACCTCTAACCTCGTCTATGTTTTTTTTTTAACTTTTAGACTAGATGTTAAGATCTTTATCAAAGACAAAATGGGGACAAAACCATGATCTCAATATGAAGAACAACGAAAGGTTTGGCTTTCTCCAATAAAGTCACATCTGGTTTTGAAAACCGGGCTCAGAGGATTTCCTCAGGTTGATTTTACCTGACGAAAGCATGTTGATGGGTTTCTACGTGTGACTTCAGCCAGAGAGATCATTACACACAGCGACGCATCCTTTAAAATAACTCAAGATTAAAACTGAAACTAACGCTAAGTCTGAGTTAGTCCGTTCCCACCACTGAATTTTGAACTACTTGGAAGATTCCCTCACAACTGCTCAAATGGGGCAAACTGCTGGGAAAGTGCTGACAGAGCGAACAGTGTATACCTGAGGGGGAGCCCGCAGCTGGGCGGCTTGTGCAACAACAGCACCCCTGCATGTACCATTATTGCTTTGTGGACACCATTTTCCTCCTCTGGTAACTGACAACTAGTAGAGTTCAATGTAACACAGCACTGACTTAAGACGCTCAACAAAATGAAAACAAAAAAAGAAAGAGACAAAACCAAAAGAAAACCGGCCGCTTGCCATCTGATGGCCACGACCAGTTGTATTTTTTGCCGGTCAAATGATGTCGTCAGTGGGGAAGTGGGTGAAAAAGGACGAGTACGGCTGTGGAGGAACAACCGTAAAAACATTTGGAACTACGAAATGTTTTATTATGAAAAAAATAATGAATTTCACTTTGCTTAAGTTATAAAGAGGTTTGTGTATGCTGTCAATTAAGGTTCTTAGAAAGAAAGGAAATCGGAATATGCAGGTCAGACATTTGTTTTAGATTAACAAAAACAACCTCAAACAGCTTTTTTCTCCTGTGATCTGCTGACAGTGACAGCAGAATCCATACAAAGAAAGGAGAGCGACTGTCTGCACTACTGGCGCACAAAGATTCATATTTAGATTATGTCCCAGTGATCAGGGGAGTTTTGGCTCTGGCTCAAGGTTGATGAAACAGTAAGTCGAGGCTCCACCGTACCGCGGTGGTGGGTTGTAAAGACGCCGCTAGTTGTCATGCCATCGTTGAAATGCACAACAACGTATGAGCCGTTGTTTGCCGCTGTTGTCTGGTTTATGGATGCGGTTAGTTTCTGCAAAACTACACCACAGGGACTAGTGGCCCCTCATTTTTACAGTCGCTTAAACACTCTGATCTTTTCCGATGATGTGCTAGGGACAGCTAGCTGGAGACTTTTGTCCTCTTCACCGGGACTACTATAAAGACATGACTAATAATATGCTTCTGTTAATAATTCAAATGATAGGTTTATACGTTTATTTGTTTAATGCAGCAGGTTATCTTTTGACTACATCAAATATGTAAAGAGCTGTGCATTCCAATCAGGAGGAGAGTATCTCTAAAATCCTCACCTCTCCCTGTGGGCTCCTCTCTCCGATCCTTGTCCTCCTCTGGAACGCTGCTGTCCGATCCTTTCCTCCTGGACGAGCGAGAGTTGCGCTGCTCCCTCTGCTCCCGCCCACTGCTGCCGGGCGAGTGGTGCGATTGGCTGGCGGGCTGCTGGCTTTGCTGTGATTGGCTCTGCTGCTGAGAGGCCAGCGTCCCCTGGGAACCTTTTGGGTTGGGGCCCGATGAGGTCATGATGGGGCGGGGGCTGTTGGCTTGGGCTCGCGTGTAATGACTCTGCAAGTGTATATTTTCAAAAACAGTTGTAGTTAAACAGCAGTTTATTTTATACTCCTCAACAGTTGCATTACCAGAAGCCTGCAATGCATCCTATCCACACACACCTCGCTCAAACTAAGGCTATCCAATCGGATCGCTCTGCAGTAAACCCTGCGTGAAGGTTACAATGTTCTGTTCTTAACTCCACGGTCAGTTTGGAGGACATAGTTTGTGCTGCCGCTGATGCTTTTAGGGTCCTGCAGTGACGTTCACCTGCCTCGTCTTAAAGAGACAGGTGCTGTAGACGCATGTGTGCCTGAGCATCCTCAGTTGTTTACAAGCCTAAAAATAGCAGCATATCCTCACACAACCTCAGCCGGCTCCACCGGCAACAGCTGGATCTGCCAGCAGGGAGCACAGTCCCCATCCACTGCTGAGGTTCTGGAGGGTACATCAGAAATACAACAAGTGGCTGCCGACGTGTTCCACCTCGTCCATACGGAGAGGAGTTCACGTTCCTCCCACATTCCAACACTGGATTTGGTGCAGCTGTTTACGCAGCATTAGAGGGGGTGACATCAACCGCTGGACTTCATGACTGAAGGGTGTTTCTAACATTCTTTGTCACTTCTGTTTCATGACACTGAGCAAATATGGAAAACGCAGCCTCCAAAATGAGCATAACCTGAAAAACCCTCGCTCAGTTTGAGCGAGAGCTGAACATTAGAACCTTCATGCCGGGAGGACGTATAACAGGACTGTTGGATTAGACCGCATTAGTTTATCAGACAGTGGTTCCATACCATAATAACAGCACTACGGAGCCCTGGTGTTGCACTCTGCTTCTCACGTTACCACAGTTTTACAAGCGCGTCAGAGAACTCAATGGCCTTGAGGTGTCGTTAAAAAAAGCTCTCTAGAGCCAGCGTTTTGGTTTGTTATGAATATTTGAATCCATTTCTGTTAATATATCCCCAGAAACGCAACAAACTGGACCTTTACGATAGAAATCTAAGTATTCCATCCCCCTGTTGTCTGTAAACAGGAATAGACATGCGGTCTAGAGATCTTATCAGCCTTCCAGCAGCTGGGACCCTGTAGAGCTACAGAACTAACGCTCTACACCCATTCTGCTCTGCTCTACATTAACCTTTAGAAAACGTGGTTTTCTTTAATCACAGAGCAGGGTACGAGAGCACCATCAAGAGATAAATGCTGACCAGTTTGACGGGACTAAAACAGAAATACTATCATATATGCAAAATGACAGAAGAAAGCTGAAACACTATATATATGGCATAATGAGAAACAGTTATGTTCCCTCATGAATACAGGGAAAGTATGGTTTCTACTACTCTGATGTTGCATTCATGCATTCTGCCTGTTCTATTTCCAGGTGTGGCGCGTGCACTTGTGACCACACCACTCTGTGATGGAGCTTTTTGTACGGTTAAAAATGCTGCGCTGCACAGTGTGCGGTGGAGGCAGCAGCCACAAGATGGTAGTGCAGACAGGAGGTTTGGCTCTTTTAATACTAACACTTAGTACTTCACTTTCACATTTCATCTCCAGGTGGAGTCAGACATTTGCCAGTGTGAATCCAAACTACTGTCGGACCCACAGTTTTCTTTTCTTATTCAGGATTAATTCAATTCAGTTTATTTTGTATAGCCCAAAATCACAAATGTGCCTCTGAGGGCTTTACAATCTGTACACATAAGGCATCCCTGTCCCGGGACCTCACATCGGATCAGGAAAAACTCCCCCAAAAAACAGGAAAAACCCTTTTACAGGGAAAAAAAGGAAGAAACCTTCAGGAGAGCAACAGAGGAGGATCCCTCTCCCCGGATGGACAGAATCAATAGATGTCATGTGACCAGAATCAACGTAACAGAGTTACAGCACATTCATGTGCTTTAATTAATGTGGGCAAATGAATCTCTTTACTAATGGCTCACCCCCAATAACCAGTGACTCTGGGAGGACAGAACCAATCTGCACCTCACGTTATAATGACAATGTGACGCCTCAGCCGGAGTACTTCCTCCAAAGCCCCAAAATGTTCTTGGTCATTTCTTTGAATCAAGCACAGTTCATGTCTGTCAGCTGCTACACTTAAATGTAGTGTATTGTAGAAAGTGTGTGTGTGTGGGTTACCTGAGTGCTGCCAGTGGTCCCGCCGGGTCTCCCTCCCGCCATCTATAATGTGTCAACAACAACAAGACAAAACGGATCAAAAGAGGAAATAACATGAATATAAAGAAAATGCTGGACAAGGAGAGACTGTGAGCGGACTGGTTCGACACAGAGCTCCTTCCATGTGTGACATCATGCCGATAGTTTACTAAATAGTGTTCGGCTGACATCACGCCACATGAAAGGAGCCAAATGGTGCGCTGTGAGTTTTAATGTAAAGCTAAACAAAAAGCTCATGGGGACATATTTTACTTCTGAGTTGTCTTCATTACGAAAGCAAAACGAGACAGCAGACATGGGTCAAGGAATTATTAGATGACCACAGTTATGGTTCAACAACATATACTGACATGTTATAGCAGAGTCAATGAATGCAGAAAACAATCAGCAGATTATTGGATCAAGAAAATAAATCTGAATTAGTATTTCATGTGTGTAACACAATATGAGAAAATGTGTTGGTCTTCCTGTCCTGTCACCCACACAACAGTACAAAGTATTGACTGGATCTTTTGTCCAGTCATCATATACCTTCATTCACCTGTTTGTAGCTGTGACTGCATTAAAGCTGTGGCAGGGAGTACTATATTTAGGGCGTCATTGGGCAAACAATTCTATAATGACCTTTCAGCACATTGTAAATCATGAGTCGGACAGAAAAGCAGAATCCTCTCGGCTCTGTGATGGGACACCAGAATTATATTTAATTGTGCTTATTAATGTTATTATAGATTTATTTTACCCAATGAGGTCAAAATAAACCATTTCCTGTTTTGTTTACTACTTCCATTATGTTCAAATTTTTTTTGACAGTTGTCTGTCGGGGCTTTGATGACAGAATGACATCATCTGCATGAATTGGAATTATGCTATGAGTCTTAATTTGGATTTAAGGGCAGCGTTTTCTTTCTTAACATGACTTCTATCCCTAAACGTATTATATCACGCATGACTGACGTTTTCATAAAGTACTTGATGTGACCATTCTGTGTGTAACAGTTGAATTTGTATTGTCTTCCTTTCTCTGCGTCGTATATTTTATGCATCAACATATTTTTGAATGTGTTCGTCCGCTTCAGTACCACTGTCAACTGTTACTAGTGCTGTTGTGTTTGTGTGTGTGTGTGTGTGTGTGTGTGTGTGTGCACACTCACGTGGGCAGAGTTGCTGTTCTGGCTGGATCGTGACCTCCGTCTGGAAGTGATGCCGATGTTTTCTCCTTTCAGCAGGGAGTGGACCACGTCGTCCAGAAAGGTCATCTGGATCATAGAAGGATCCACGTTCTGAGGTTCTAGCACCTGAACACACACCAGATTCACTTTACACACGTGAACGCCTCCTGGTTGTGAAGGTGGGCCGTCTCACGGTCACAGTGGGCATTCGGTCAGAGAAGACTGTGGCTTTTAAAAGCTACGTCAAATGATAACGTTGAAGAGAATGACACACAAAGTAATTAACAACTCAACAACCTGCTTGCATCTGTGGAATCATACAGTGTCTCAAGATTAATAAATAGTGTTCGAGACTGCCCAAAAGTACCAAAAAAGTACACCAACTACCCTAAAACAAAAATCCAATGACTAATCTGTGACAACAAAATGTTTTAATAAAAACTTAAACGGGTGCAAAATTAACACATTATGTCATTCCCCTTTGTGCATTATACGTCTTCATGATACGCCCACATGTAACAGTACACACACATTTGAGAAAACATGGTGTGTGTGTGTGTGTGTGTGTGTGTGTGTGTGTGCATACCTGGTCATTCATAACGACCATGTTTCGACTGAAGAGGTCGTGGTGTGTAATGATGCCAGTGAACCACTGGGTGGCCGAGTCTTGTCTGTACACACGCACACGGTAGCCATTCAGTGAGTAGGGACCTGGAGGAAACAGGAAACATGGCAGTTATCAAACTTCATGACGGGCTCCTCGTATTGGAAGGCGCACTGGATCCAGCAGCGAGAGACATGGAAAGAGCCTGGTGAAAAGCTTACCTTGCATAAAAATTTCCTGCACCTTCTGGTCTTTGAGCCAGCCCCTCACTTCTTCATGGAGCTGATGGTTGTCTCTTAACACCGGGTTCTGACTGTCCACCTCATCCTGGAGGACACACACAGGACACCAACGGATCAGTCACACACACTTCAGACACAGACTTTGTTGTACGGTCGCATCATATTGTTACATTTACTGAGGAAACTTTCACTAACTTCACCTGTTTGTAGGTCACTGAGAGCAGTGGGAGGGGTTTCAGGGCCCTGCTTAACAATACCTCAGTGGTGGTAATGAGTGTGGGACAAGCATTACTTATTAAGTATCAGCTGTCATGAAATACACATGTGTAACTTATTATGATGTATTATTCTAAGCCTGAGAAAAACTACCAACTGCCATAGATGATGTCATCATTACAGACAATAAGAGGAACAGCAACAGAGCAGAAGCAGGCGCTGTTGTGCAACTCTGAGCAATCAATAGTGAAATGCACACAAGTCCACAAACAATTTCACTGACACTAAATCTTCACATAAGTGCAGTTATATAATTAAACAGAGCACAGCTGGAATTCACTACGGAACAACAACAGAAAGGCCCCGGAGAACATTTTATTTTGTTGTTTGATGAACATTCTTCCCCACTCAAACACAGACAGAGCACACAACGCTGACAGATGGCACATGAGGAAGAAGAAACCAAACCACAGTCACCACACTGGTCGCACACTCGGCATGTGTGTGTGTGTGTGTGTGTGTGTGAGTTGAATTGAGGTTATTTTGAAGTCTTCAAGGTGATGCATCACCAGTGAATGAGGTGCGATGCCACCAGTGCTTGTAGTGACGTCTGAAGACCTGTGATTCACGATGTACGTGGAATCTGAGCAGCGCTCAGTGGGAGGGTTCCTATTTTTTATAAAGAATGCTACATTTGCATAGCAGGACATTTGTTCTCCACTCAGGGTATGAGGTCTGAAGTCTGTGCAGTGTTCTGGTATCCCAGCCTCATCCAGCTCTCAATCAAACAGTAAAAGTAGCTCAGAGGAATTCGGGGCTACAGAGGTCAGCAGAAACCTCCCTCACATATTCTACGAGAGACGCACATCTCTCTGCAGCCTCAGGAAGCAGCACACATGTAGGAGCCTCTGTTCTACTGCTCTGGCCTGTTTGGACACTATATACGCACAGAGACTGCGTTACCAAGGCAACATGCTCACCATTACCGCCGTTCTCATCAGGCTGGAGAGAATGAGCGCATAATCATGTGCAGGAAATAACAAAGAAGTTGACTGCAAATCCCCCCCCAAAAAAAAAAAACAGGATTCAAGATGGTCATCAGGTTATAAATTGGTAATGGAGAAAATAAACAGACAGAAAACATCTGTTTGGACTATTGAAAGGAACACTTAAAATGGACATTTGTATACCAATTACTGTTTTTATAATTTGCAGTTCCCCGTGGAGGCTTGCAAGTTTCTTTCAAGAATAGTTTTTAAGGGTGAAGCATTCCTGTAAACATTAGAATACGTTCCCTGTTGCAGCCGCTCTGGGAGCCGTGCCTTCCTCCGTCTCACTCTGCAGCAGAGAAAACACGCATCACGTACCCAACCACCGTTACAACCTCAGTGAGTAA